>CM021104.1:267612573-267624116 GCA_007115665.2 Sequoiadendron giganteum | reverse complement strand
AATCAACTTACCATGTAGTCTCAGAAGATAAGTTGACCAAAATGGAGGAGAAGTTTGAAGATTCAAATCCTTCACAAGCTAAGGGTCGAGCATAGGCATGGTGGCACCTTCCTTCCCAGGCAGAGAAAAATTCAAAGTTGAAAAGTGCGAAAATGATGGAGGATTAGGGTTTCACCTTGTTCTTTGTTTGCTTGCCCTAATTCAAATTTAGGGTCATTTTTCCTTGTAAGTAAATACTCTATGTGGCCAAAAATCTCATTCATGGTTTAGGTCGACCATTTGACTAGGAGTCTTTTTCCTAAGTCTTTATGCTTATTTGATAGAGTATTTCATGACCTAGGACTTTAGGGATATATGGAGCATCATATTTATGCCTTAGTCAAAATAAAGCAATGATAATGCTTTAGGTTTTTAATTGGTTTTTAGAGAAATCAATTAGAATTATGAATGATATTGTTTTACTTAGGCATTTATTCAATTGTTTTTTAAAGAAAACAATTAAATGTATATTGGAAGATTATCATTATTTTTATGATTTTTTAAGAAAATCAAACTTTGTAAGGGAGATATAGGGTATTATATGCAAAAGATTTTTTTTAAATCTTTAATTGTAAAATGGAATAATTATAAAACTGCATCATGTAAAGCAGAAGCAAAGCAATGCTTTATAAATTGCTTTGTTTTCTTGCTATTTTTAGTAGTTGAGCATTGACTTTCTTCTTGGTCGGATTGGAGTTTTCAGTTGGAGAGATCAGGTGTTTTTCTTGCTTTAAAAGAAGTTTTTTGTTTTTTTAGAAGCTTGACAGTTGATGCATGCAAAAAGTGTGACTTTGTACTTTTATGCCAACTTGTTGCACAGTTTTTGGGACCTTTTCCTTGAGATTTTTTCAAGAGCTCGGATTAGGGTTTGAGACATATATCTTTGGAGAAAACTTAGGGTTTTCTAGTTCAGTTTTTTTTTTGCTCTTACACATTTTTGAGCTTGAAACTGTTTTGTACTCAATGGAGATTATTTTTGGCATACTCCTATAGTGAATAAAAAAAAGCATTCCTACCTATCATTTTTTGTCTATTTAAAGTTACAATTTAATGTTTATCTTGTGATTTCAGTTTAAGAAGTCCCTATTATGTCCTAGGTTGTAGTTTGATACATAATAGTGAAAGGATATAGGTTGCATGTCATGTTTTGAATAGACCTTCATGCAAAGTACCTATGTAAAAATTGTTCTTGAGAGGTTGTGAAATCTTTGTTGGTTTTTGAGTACTATTTGTGAGGAAAATCTAGAATAGTCATTAGTTCATCATCCAATATTAAAAAGAATCATTTCAAAATCATAGGTTTTAAGTTTTGTTTTATCTCTATCCTTTTCCCAAGAATATTTTTAGAATAGGATCATCATACAGAGAACCAGCTTGCTCTCGAGATTCCCTATCCTTATAGATCACCCACGTCTGGAAAGAGTTTCAATGTTGCAATAGATAATCTGAATTTTTTCAAAATCTGACATGGTGAATATCCGATTGCTAACAATCCCTTCTTCTGATATGATGTGGCCTAAGAGTTTCCCTTCAGATACTCCAAATACACACTTTCTTGGATTAAGGGAGACACCATAGCTTATACACTTTTTGAGGACCATTTCCAAATCTGCCGCATGGTCTTCCCGGTTTTTGGAGAAAATAGTTAAGTCATCCACATAAATAATGATACACTCACCTATTTAATCCTTGAATGCTATGTCCATTGCATGCTAAAAGGTTGCTCCAACATTGATGAGGCCGAATTGAATCCTCTGATAGGAAAATGTGGCCCACTTGGTGGTGAAGGTAGTTTCATTCTATCCTTATGACTAACAAGCACCTGATTATACCCAAAATAGCCATCCAGAAATGAAATCATTTAGGACCCATTGACTGTTTGTAATACCTCATCAAGAGAAGGTAGTGGGTAATTATCCTTCTCAGAGGCATTATTTAAGTTCCTGAAATCAACACATAACCTGATTTCACCACTTTTCTTGCGCATAGGAACTAAATTCGCAACCCAAGTAGAATGTCTGACTGGGAAGATTATTCTTGTAGATGGAAACTTTTGCACCTCCTTCTGAATTAGGGGCTCAATCAAAGAATTGACCGGGTGTTGTTTTTGACAAAAGGCCTTGGCTTCTGGATTAAGAGGTATGGTATGTGTGATCACTGAAGTGTCAAAGGTCTTTAACTCTTCATACCCCCAAGCAATGGCTGCAATGTTCTGCTCCAAAACTTTAACTATCTTCTTCTTAATTTCTTCAGGACAATTCTTTCCTATGAGAAAATTCCTTTCAAGACTCAAGTGAGTCAGATTAACAGATTCATATTTCCCTCCATCACTTTCTATGGTCACCCTTTGACGAGCCCATGGGTCAGAGTCAAATATCCTTTCTAAAGCTACCATCCCCTTTCGAATACTATTGCTTTTCAACTCCAGTATCCCTTCTGCATCACCATTCTCAGGATCCCAATCTCCCTGATCTCTCTCAGGTTCATCAATTATCTGTCCTTCGAAGACATCTAAACTTTCCAAGAAGGCCAATATATGTTGGTCATCATCGAATACCTAAAAATTCCGAACATTATCTAGGACAGCTAGGACTGAGACTAATTCAACTAAAAATATTTTTAGCTTAGAGTCTTGCATAGGCTCCAAGGTGCTAGCAATAATGGCAAGGGAATCCACAATCTAATTAGTTTCTCTAGGAATCAGAGTGATCCCAAAAGCATCAAAGTCTTCAATCAAATACCAAATTCTATTTTTGTATGTAGCCACTCTTTTATTATGACAAGTAAACTGGCTACATACCTACTTTACAATTACTTTAGAATCCCCCATTACCATGAGAGAAAAGACCTTTTTTTGATGGGAAAACATAAGTTTGTGATTGAGTGCTTCATATTCATCCACATTGTTCATGCAGCCAAACTACAACCTATAAGATGCAAAGTAAGTCTTCCCTTTTGGGTTGGTTAGTTCAATCCTTGCTCCACTTCCTACTTTGGATTTAGAGCCATCAAATTTAAGACTCCATAATTGATCTTTAGCTGGGAGCTCTTTCTTTTTTAGGTTAACAGGGGATGACTTACTTGAGGTGGGTGACGGCTCGGACTATTGCTGGCCATCAAGAGTTGAAAGTGACTGGGGGCAAGGTTCACTTAAAAATTCTTCTATATTTAAAGCGTGTTCAAGAATCCTTCCCTGAATAACTTCTTGGATTAAGTTGCAATCCAATTCATTTTTCATCAATTCCTTAAGCATTGGAAGAGTATCTGGGGTGGGTGTAATGGAGAAATACTAAGATACCTTAATCTCCTCTTGAAACTCAGAGCATAGAACCTAATTTTGCTTGAATGGTGAGGGATCTTCCTCTTGAGAAAGACTAGTTGTAGTGAGGATGGTAGCATCCCTAGCTTCAAATGGAAATTCATTGGTGGGTGCTTGAGGTTGATCTTGACAAATCAGTTGAGGCTGAAAGATATGGTTTAAGATATCTATGCAGGGTTGACATGTCAAATCATAATGATTATGATAATGTATCCTACACCAATTAGGAAGCAACAAAATGCACAAATCAGTCTCTTCTCCCAATACTAGCCTATCTTGTTGAAATTGTTTTATTAGAACTTGTTGTTTGATCAAGATCATTGGGTCATTATGTTCTAGAGGTAGTGTATCATCGTAATTGAATATTGAGAAGGTCATGATCTCCTCCTCCTTGTAAACTCCTATCTCAGTCTCAAAGTATGCTACTTCATTGGGAGAATCATATTCAGTAATCATGTGTTTGAGCCTAGGCTCACTCTCAATTCTAATAAATGTTGCTATCCCTTTCCAAGGCAGCCACATGTGAGAGAAATCCAAAGTCAAATATCCCCCAATGCTCTTCATTAGCTCCTGAATCAGGAGCATACCATATGTTTCTGGGATATCGACCACTTGGATATCTACGTAAGTTTGGATCCTTGAATCCGATCCAACCTGTACATGCATATTTTTAGTTCTCCCACCACATTAACCTCAGTTTTTTCCAACTGAATCACTTTCTTATTAGTTTGGGTAGGACTTAATCCTAGCTTCTTGCAAATGGAAAAGGGCATAACATTACCCAATGCTTCGGAGTCCAGCAGACAATTATGCAGATTCTTTCCAAAAATTCTTAAACTCAAAAGGGAAGGTGGGGTACTAGTCTTACCTTTATAGATGGTTGCATTTGTCTCCTTCGTTGGAGTCACTTTTCCTTTTCCTTTTGAACAATTTTCCTCCTCCAGGGCTTTCAACACAACTTCCCATTGAGTTGGGAACCACTTCATGATGTCAAAGAATGACAATGATTTCTTTTGTCTCTGTAGCTCTACAATAAAATCAAACTCTGAATCATTCCTAACTTGATACTTAAGAAAAGGTGGATTACCTTTGTTATGAGAGTCATAAGGCCCCTTTGGTGGTGGTGGGTTATTATCTACATTCTGATTAGGTGGGACCATTTTTTGGGGAGGTGCAGATGTAGTGAATGGGCCCTTATTCTGATTTCTCAGGAAGTGACCACCTTTAGACTAGAAGGCTTGGGCATCATACACATCTTATTTTGGTTCATTATATCCTTGCATGGGAAATTGATATTGTTCCTCAATTGTCTCATAAGTCATAGCAGTACTTACTAACCCACCATCTTGATTGGAATTTCCTTGTGGAGGGTGGGAATCAACTTGTGTAATCTTCACCATTTTTTTCCATTTCTAGGAAATTAACCTCGGAATGTGTTGTAGTATCATGTAGTCTACACCAATTAGTCATGAAATTGAGATCTGCAACATTAGCAGTGTATGGTTTATCTCACCAGACTGATAATTATGGGGAACTCCCTCGTTGTTGGGTCCAGTGTTCTACTACCTATTATTGTTGGACCTCTAATTGTATCCTCTATTCTAATTTTGATAATTTTGGTTAGAGGAGTTTTGGTTCTAGAAGTTCCTATTGGTGTTCTGATTTGTATTCTGATTAGAGTAACCACCCTGGTTGTTATAACCTCCCTGATTCTGGTAATTCTGATTTTGGTTTTGGGGGGTTATGTCTAAGTTGTGCCATGTAGTTGGACTTTTGTGATATTATTTTTGAGAGTTTCCACGTCATTGGTTAGTTGAGCAATGTGTTCATTTTGCACAATTTGTCCTACAGATGGAGAATAAATAGGAGTTGACCCTCCCCCTTGCTACTAGTAGTTTTGAGATTGTTGGGAAGAATCTTGAACGCCATTAGCAAAAAGGGGAATGGTAGGTGAGGCTTGTAACTCATAAATAGGTCCATATTGGGAGTAAGACATCCCTGGGACCATATTGAAAAAAGGTGGACTAGGCATCTGATAACCCATAGGGGGAAGAGCTCCTCGTAAACTTCTTGATTGCAAACTTATATGTTGTTATAATTTAATGGCTAGATGATAAACTTTAAACAAAGAGTCAATCTCGTTGGCAGCATAAGTTCTCTGTAAGAATAGGCCAATCAAGGGATCAATAGCTCTTTAATATGCTAGAATGGAAATATTTTTATCCACTAAGTAAGGGTCTTGTAACTTGCGAAACATTATTTGGAATCTAGTGTTGAATAATGACAATGGTTCATGATGTTCCTTTCTTATGGTAGCGAATTGATGATACAAGATGGTTGGGTCTACATAGACCCTGAACTGATTAATAAAGGCATTTTCTAAATCTTCCCAGCTTAGAATAGACCCCTGGGGCAGATTTAGATAGCAGTTGTATGTCATGTCTCCCAAACAATAAAGAAACAACCTACATATGTCCTAGTGAGCCACCTGAGCACGGGTACAGGCATCCTTGAATGCTTGTATATGTTCCTCAACACTTCTTGATTCTCCATGCATATACTTGGGGAAAAACCTTTTCCTGATTTACTTTCAATTTATATTTTCGTAAGTTGTTAGAATTTTTAATGCTTTTATGTATTTTGTAAAGATTTTGGTCGAAATAACCCTCGACATCCAAAATAAAGGGTCTTAGGGGCCTATTAATGATTAATTAAAGGGTTTTTAATGCAAGATTACTAAAATAGGTCCAAATTAAATGAGAGATTGCACCATCTCCAAGAAGGGAGTACAATTTATGTCATTACAAACCCTATACCCTCAACCCTAAAGCCTAAACCTGATATGCTCAAATTGATACCCTAAACCCTATACAATACACTCTCAACACTAAAACCTATACCTTATACCTTCAATTGTAAACCCAATACTTTCAACCCTACACCCAATATCCTCAACCCTAAACCCTATACCCATACACTCAACCCTCAACCCTCAATCCTCAACCCTATACCATAAACCTTAAACCTAACACCCTCAACCTAATACCCTATACCTTATACCCTCAACTATAAATCCTATACCCTATACCTTATACCCAATATCATCAACTCTAAACCCTAAACTAGATACCCTAAAGGCTAAAGCCTAAAATCTATACCCTTGACCCTAAAATTTATACCCTCAATCCTAACCCTTATACCTTGACCCTATACGCAATACTATTAACCCTAAACCTATACCATATAACTTGTACCCAATACCATCAACCCTAAATCATAAACCCTATACACTCAACCCTAAAGCCTAAACCTTATGCCCTCAATCCTATACTCTAAACCCTATACCCTTTACCCTCAACCCTAAACCCTATACCTTATACCCTCAACCATAAACACAACACGCTCAGCCCTATACCTAGTATACTCAACCCTAAACTCTATAAATTATACATTCAACTATATATCCTCAACCCCCAACCCTATACCCTAAACCATACACCCTCAACCCTAAAACCTATACCTTATACCATCAACCATAAACCCTAAACCCTATATCTTATAGCCAATACCATTAAAATTTAAGCCTAAACCCTATACCATTAACCCTAAAGCCTAAACCCTACACCCTCAAACTTAAAACCTAAACCATAATCCCTATACCTTCAATCCTAAAGCCTAAACCCTATGCCCTCAACCCCCTAAACCATAATCCCTATATCCATAACCCTAAACCCTATACCTTATACCCTCAATTGTAAACCCAGTACCCTCAACCCTATACCCAATATCCTCAACCCTAAACCATATACCCTATACACTTAACTCTATACCCTCAACCATAGGCCCTAAATACTATACACCAAACCCTCAACCCTAAACTCCATACCCTCAACCCTTAATCTTATACCCTTTCTCCAATACCTTATACCCTCAACCCTAAACTCTATACTCTCAACCCTATACCAAATAAATTTAACCCTAAACCATATAACCTCAACCATAAACCCTAAACTCTATACCCCATATCCTATCCTTAATACCATCAACTCTAAAGACTAAACCCTATACCCTCAACCCTAAAGCCTAAACCCTATAACCTCAACCTTATACCCTATACCCTCATCGTAAACCCAATATTATTGACCATATACCCAATATCCTCAACCCTTAACCCTATACCTAACACCCTTAGCCCTCAACCATATACCTTAAACCCTACACCCTCAAACCTCAACCCTATACCTTATACCCTCAATCGTAAAACATATACCCTATACCTTATACCTAATATTGTCAAACCTAACGCCGAAATTCTATACCCTAAACTCTAAATCCTAAACCCTATACTCTCAACCGTATACCATAAACCTTATACCCTATAGCCTTAACCCTCAACCATATACCTCATGCCCTTAATGCTACACCCTCAATTGTGCACCTCCGTTATAAACCCTATACCCTTGATCCTATGTACTGAGTTAGCATTGAGTCATTAGATGTGTGAAATAATAAAATTCAAATCCAAATAGATTTTTAAATGGATGGAATTTCTCTTTGGCTTGAACAATAAACTTTCCACCTACATTTGAGTGATTAATGATGCACTCAGACCTCTCGCTGTTTTTTTTGTAATCTTTCTATTTAGATAACATACTCATGTTCAACAGATACTTTTGATTCTACTACAACATGGGCTTTATGATAAAAATTTAAAAACTTATTACTTTATTATGGAAAGGATCAAGTACCTTAGATAAATTATGAAAAAGGATTGTGTTTATGCATACCCTAAAAATCTATATAGGTTGTTAGAGATTGGCCACCTCATAAAAATATCATAAAACATTATAGAATTTTGAGATCATCCAAATTTTATTATAGTTTTTGGTAGCTAGGGTTCTCACACTTGGCATGACCTATGAACTAAGAATTCAAGTTGAGAGTAAAATAAAAATTCCCATGGATAGAGAGACTATAAAAACCATTCACACAATTGAAGTAGAGACTTTATTTAAGACTTGTTGGTGTTTTTCCTAGCTACACCTAGGATTTATCTAAAGGGATGCCAATCCTTATGTTCAATAAATTCATAGGTTAGTGGCCAACACAATGAATAAAGATTCTTGAGGTCTTTACTTCTGCACTTCAGGATCTGTGGAACTTAGGAGGGTATTTCCCTATTTGTGTTCATTATGATTTATTTAAATGGAGAACACTTTTGCACAGATAGGTTCCTATTGCTTGCAAATGAACAACATCTGCAAGGATTTGGTTGGTCTTTAAGAAAATAACTATCCACTTACAAGGAACACAAGTGTGTATGAGACTTACAACTCAAAATTAATAGAATTTTGATAATTATTGTTCTTATTCTGAACTTATAGCTAGGCATATCACCAGTTCATTAATTTCATGAACTCTTCACAAACATGCCAATGCCTCATCAATTGGGTAAATGGAGTCAAATATGAAATACTCAGTAATACACAGATCATTTAATTCTGAAATAGATGGACTATCCTTGTAATGCCTTACACTACAAAAACTCACATTATCTAAAGCATTACTTCTTACCCAAATCCCATGCAAGTTTTATAGACCTATAACTCTCTTCAAGTATTTAATTAACTCTTTGAGTTAAAACATATAACAGAGCCACACATTCAATTAAACCATTGAAGATAAATGAAAAGATGCTTGATATTTTCATCCATAATTTGCAACAACTATACACAGGAGAGTACATACTTTAAATTTTTTAGATTTATTTTAATATTAGTAATTTATATAGAACTATTTAAGAACATTACATATATGACCTATACCCAAGACAGTTTACTAGGAAATTCATCAAGCACTCTGCATTATATCTATTTTGGACTTGAATTCACCCAGACCTTTCTAAGCTCAAAATTTTTGACCCCCCTTTTCTAATGAACCTTGAAATACCTTTTATAGAATAAGTGAGCAACAAGCATCGAGCTCATTATAGTTACATTTCAGAACAAAATTTCACTTGTATTTCAAAATTTCCAGATGGTTAGATGTAATCATTTACCAAATAAGGGAATTAAAATTTGTAACAACCATCAAAACCAATTGATTTCACCACAGCCATTACAAAATTTTGTTGATTCTTTGTTATCCATATTCATGTCGAACCCAAAAAATATCCCAACATTATCATCATTGCAAAAAAAATTTAAAACTCGGACACCATTTCCATCATCCAGAACCAACACCAACACTAGAATAACAGTACACATGCCAACTTCACATCTTCACAAAAATGGGAGGTGAAATAACTGCTCCCTCTTCCTCATCAATATTCTTCTTAATAACACAACTAGTATTTCCACATGGTTCTTTCGCAAAAACTTGGGAAACTACGAGCACCTCCTCATTCACACTAGCCGATTTAGTTAAGGCCATAAGATATCGACTATAATCGGAGTTAGTTTCCATATCACTATCAAGAGAGCTGTTAGAAACATCGATAGGAAAATCTTGCCTTCCTAGAGTGCCCCGACCATACCTTATCTTTTTTCTTGATCCTCGCATGAACTCTATAGGATTATTCTCTTTGACATCCACCATTTATTTTGCAGTCGCAGCCTAGCCTCTTAGCCAAGAACTACCTCTGGTAACAACTAAGATGGGATCCTCACCACAAGTATGCTCCTTGCATTCTTCCTTCAAGATTGAAGTGCCTTTAGGAATTATTTTCTCATGTGTTGGAACACCATCATGAGACTTTTGCACACCTTGTAGACCTTCACACTAATGGAGGGGAAGCGGTCAGTGTACTCATCTTCCACAGATATACAATTTTATAAACTTACACAAGAGTAATCACTACTCAATGCACAAGCATGGGAAATTTAAACTCCTGATTGCAATGGTGAAAATGATGAGCCATCATCCACATTTATTGAGAAAATTGATGATGTTGATCATCAATTCTCAATAAAAACATGAGCGAGAGAGTGATTATTCATTGGCATCCACTTCATCACCATTAATTTCCCAAGTACATGGAAATCTACATATCATTCTTCATAATTTCAAGGAAATAGCTCTTCCAATAGATGGAAATCAAAATGATATCCTCTGAAGAGCATACACCATTAATGACCACTCTTTGTAGAGCCCAAACAACTATCACATGTCTAATTTTGTTCTTTGAATGTGATTCGTTGATTCATCGATGAGGTGGTCCTTTGGATGACTCAGATTGATTCAATGATGTTTGAAATCTCCTCATTGTTGCACACTAAATCCACTGGCCAATGGTGCTCATCCATGTCAAAAGCCACATCCACCACCCACGGGTCCCACCCAATGTCTTCACGCCACCAACAAAGTCCACATGTCACCATCGCACAGACCATACATCGCATTAGGTAACAAAATTTAAGACCCTGCACTACACATGCGCTACGAACCAAATTGAGATCAGATGGTACATTAGAGCTATAAATTTTGAGCCCTATGAGGTTGAGCTCGATAGTGCAGACTGGGTCCCATGTCCGATAGAAGACATGTTGTGTAATCGTGCATACCGTGAGACCCTTTAGAAAAGCATATTTTAATTGATGCATGGTGTGCCTGCATAGCTAGGAATTTGATCCTTTCATCTAATGGGCTAGATTTTTTGAATGTTCAAACAATGTTAGTCATAAAAAGGGGTCTCAACTAGGTTAATGGGCCATGACCCTTTATGAAAAATAATTAATGACTTAGGATTTAATTCTTTAAATGGAAAAATATTTTAGCCCAACTTTGGAAGATTTAAAATTGTGAAAGACACCCAATGACTGGTGGGCTTAGGTGAAGGGGCTGGTATAGATAATAGGCTAAATGACGTAGGTTGTAACTAAGACAACCAATAGCCTAGTACAATGGGTCAATGTGGAAATATAACATAAGGGTTTAAGACTTGAAAATTTTGAAACAAGCGTATTAGACCTTAAAACCCTAAAACAAAACCATCAAGCACATGAGTGAAAGATCATCAAAATGCATGGAACCAGCTAGAATATATCCAAATTTCAAAAGATCTACCAAGACCTACACTAGTTTTTATTGATTTTAAATTGAGGTTGATGTCTTCAAATATGCACTTGGAGTAGTTTTGGTCATTAACATGGTCATACAATTTCCTAACATGTAGTGAGATTTTAAC